>AOTG01000201.1:0-11261 GCA_000347475.1 Penicillium paxilli ATCC 26601
CCTAAACCCTAAACCCTAAACCCTAAACCCTAAACCCTAAACCCTAAACCCTAAACCCTAAACCCTAAACCCTAAAACCCTAAGACTGGACTCATACTGATAGCATTACCCAGAAGCTCAACGAGCTTGAAACGAATATATGTGTACCGTATTTTGGCAGTTAGTCAATCATCCTTTGCGTCATTCGTGAAGCTTTGCTGACAAAGATCGGAAGATACTGCCTCCGCCACATTCAACTACGAGGCTATGTCAATAGTGGGACTGAGCTTATTAGTTTCTCTTATGCTCACGTAGTTGTTGTTCCCGAAATAATTGAATCAACTCATTCACCTTCTTATGACCATATCACGGGGAATTTTTGGGCCTCACTTCTCGTTATGATCTCGCTGGACGCGTCTCGCACGAGCTTTGTATCCCTGACGAAGCTGTTCCTTCCGAGAATGAAGAACTAGTTCATCTTGCTTGATCTCTTGATCCTTGCTTGACAAACGTGGTGTGGTCAATTATTAAGTGATCCGACAGCCAATAAGTTTGTAATCTTTTCTAATCGTGAAAGGAGTCTGTTTTCCCGTGAGACCAGAGGCTGCAAATCCTCTGACAATAAAAATTGACGCCGCGTTTCTGAGGGTGAGTGAGAAAGAACCCGGGTTCCATCTTGTTCGGGGGGTAAATCGTCGATCAGTACACAAAAGCAAACAATTTTGTTTTTTGCAATGAAAGCAACCAGAAGCCTGCCGGTAAAGTCTTCGATATATCGGGAATATGTAATTGCTAATCGAAGTGATACGAACCTGTACGAGAATTGCCAAAAGCACCCCCACTTTTCCTACGGGTCCCTCGTGTTACGTAGTACTAGTGATTAGCACAACATCGTCATGTAATCGTATTGGAATTACCAAGGCAGCATCATTCTAGATACCAATACCATTGCATAGTACCAAGGTAAGTCTCCCTTCCTTCATCTCTAAGCTCCTCAAATCTCTTACAATCATGCCAAAAAGAACTTCCTTCTTAGCAAACTTTTGATAGTAGAGGTTGACTAACCAGTTGGAGCAAAGCAGCTAAAGCAGCCAAGGGGAGGCTGTACAAAAGCGAAAGACGGCACGGTTCAAATGCACTGTATGTAGTGAAAGTGAGCATATCAGAGGGTCATGTAAATAATTAATAATGGAAACAATAGTATTTCGAATACTGTACAATAACTTGAAATTTGTTAACTAGTCACCAGTATTACAGGATAAGAAATATCAGTAGGAGAAGCGGGAGTTTAGATTTCCGCCCTAAACACTAGACCCCACTCCACAAGTGTTAATAAATGTCTACCTTCGCGGGTGAATAGCTTTTCTACCAGTTGCCAGACAAATACATTATGACGACCATTAGCATGCCGAGCAATAAGCGACGTGTGCCTTCCTGGGTCAAGATCCCGTTGAGCATTCTACTTTGTCCACCGATCGTAATGTACATCATCAAAGATGCCAGAGTGGACAGGAAAAATGAGAAGGCAGCTCAAAGTCATATCGTTGAAGCAAGCAAACACTGATGCTGCCTGTGATTATGATCAAAGATTCCCCAGGCCGTGGCATGAAGATGTCCGAGCTGAACTATTCTGTGGGCAAGCCATAGGTAAGTAGAAGTTCTGGCTGCAGACTTGGTAAATGTGTATACACTCGGCCGAGTTAACTTTATCAAACAAGCACTTTGACGGAGTTGAGAACGCTGAGGAGAACTCCTGTCTCGTCCATATTACAGTTTAAATGCTCTCTGGGAGAACGGTCGGGTCGGCCAGCTCGCGATCAAAAATGGCAAACCGGTGTCGGACTTTGTCTTCGATTTGCCGGTCATCTCGCTTCCAGTCAATCGCTCGTAGCCGCCGCGCTCTTAACTGCGGGTGTTGTCGATAAAAGTCTTGCGGCCAATTTTTCCCCGGAGGTCGGACCTTCAGGCTAACGTTGGCGTACGATGACCACGGCAAGCGATCGCAGAAACTTGACCGGAACAGGATAGTCGTTTTCTACCAACCAACCACACCACATATCCAGCCAACGCTTGCTCTTTTTGCGGGGTGAGATACTACTAAGATAAGGCTTACCATGGTCCGTCGCCATATGGCGGATGCGGGGATTCCGGTCGATCTCGACCAAGTTGCGTATGATTTGCGCAGGACGCTGATGGTCTGGAGACACTGTGCTCATTTTGAGTTCAGTATCCTGATGGACATCTCCTACTTGAAATAGAACTATTCAGCCGTAAATGGGCAACGGAGTATGAATATCGCGGAATACCTGAATAGTCCCAGCGAATTTCACCTTATGTATGCTAAAATAGTTGTACAGTATATGAGTTTCTTGACTAGCTGAAGATGGGGTTCTGTAGAAACAAATCACCAACCAGGCCCAATGATGCCATCACAATCCTGAGGGTAAAATACCGAATGGCATTGCATTTACACGCGAAGATTGATTACCGTGTCAATCATGATATTTAGAAAATGCTGACATCTGCCAACTCGCTGAAACGTTATGACTGTCAGTGTGGCTCAAGACTCAGTTAATTCCCGCGGTTTAACAATTAGACATGAGCTTTACTGGCCTGTTGGTAGGGGTGAATTGGTGAATCGTCATCAATCACCGGCCTCAAGATCGCTTTTACTGTGTGTTTTGCTTGAATCCTCCGATCTGACCATAGTTCCTACGTATTCTGTTATCACGAGAACAAAATTCTGATTCTTGAGAGTAATGCTGTACTGTAACCTTTTAACAAAATTATTAGCAAAAAAAGCCTGAGTGATTAAACATAGTCAGAGAATGAGTGCTTTCACCGTTGAACACCAAGAGCATTTGATCACTTTAGCCTGAGCAGAAATAAACACCGTTGAGCATAATTGATCTCGTTGTCCTGCCGATGGAAATGAACACACTGTTTGACCATCAACCGCACTTGAAATATCGTTCAGAGTGGGCAAACCCCACTATCTGGCATTTTCACCAGGATTGTTGATTCAAATTGAATGGTTTAATTCTGGTGAAAGCCCGCATCCTGCTTCGATGTGATCCCTTGGTCACGTGAAGTTCAGGGTCTACGTGATCCCCTCGAGGAACAGAAGTTTTCATTTTACCTGTGACTGATCACGTGAGTCGCTTTCTCACATGGCGCTTATCTTGATAAGGCTAGCTTTGATACGCCAAGCATGCCTGGTATGAATTACATACAGCGCCCATTTTGATGCACAGTGGATAAATCTACCTTCCTAATACTTTTGCGGCTCATGTCGAGAAACTCCAGTGAGTGAATGAGGATGGGCTTGCAAAAAGTGTTGGTGGGCTTCGGGACATGTCTCTTAAAGCTGATTCAACTCAAGGGTCTAGATTACGTACAGTACCATACTGCTATCAACACAATCATTATTCATTCTCGCCCTATCAGTGGGTATTTCACTCTGATGTCGAAAATGTCCCATTTAGTGGCGAGGTCAATCGCTCGATCGCCATTCACATACCTGGTGTCAATTCTCATCCCTCCCTCTTCGTAGAGTCATCCCACTAAACCGGCCCACTCACACATCCCCGACTTTCTAGAATCGAATGCAATAGCTTCCACGGTCAAATGACCAACCCACTTTCGATCGATTCCGTCGTAGTTCTGCCAGCAGTTCGATTCCAGCAAAAAAAGAGCGACCTGAGCGTTGCATTTGGTAAATGCGAGGTGAAGGGGCGTCCGCCCGCTTTGATCTTTAACACAACCAAGTTCGGGGATTTGATCCTGGAGTTTCTGCACCAGTCCCAAGTTGCCGTACACCACAGCCAAATGGAGAACGTTCCAATTGTTCAAACTTTGTCTTTCAAGCATAAGGGGTATAAATTCTCATCGTTGCTTTTCAATAGCGCGATCAAAAGCATCACGGGTGTATAAATTGTCAAATGCGAGAGGCGGACTAAATTCCAATGAGCTTTGATTTTGCGCCAGGAGGATCCTGAAGTCCTCTGCAGATGCATCTTTTCCAAAAGATTATCGATCTGCGAAGATAAGTTAGGCCCTTGAAAGGAGCCATTCGGCTTCTTGGGTCTTCGGGCTCTGGGTGCTAGACACGGCTTTTGTACACGATAACTGGCTGTGGTGTCCTTTTGACTCGCAAGCGTTTCTTGACAAGCCCGTTGGTGGGCTTGGTAGCGCGTCTGCACCATTTAGCTTGGTTATGTGTGAATTGATATCCAGAGGAATGATGTGCTAGTGTCTTTGGGTTTTAAAGGAATTATAGAATCGATTAATAAAAGTCGAGAGAGAAGTTATTTTCTGTGCATAGGAAGAACAGGCCACTTAAAAAGACGAAGAGGAAATGTGTAACAGCAGGGAATTTGGTGGCTCAAAGTGTGTTGGCTCACAACCCTAGCGAATATACTAATAGCCACTATAGATACATACAAGTTGAGAAAACTTAAAATAGAACATTCCGAACTCGCACTCTCCACTTGTCGCCCAAACCCGATTCTACTTCTTCGTAATCGATAATTTCGTTGAACGATTGTTAAGTCAACATACCAAATAGTAGCTACGGAAACGAGAATTGATCGATATTTTTCATCCCGAGTGACAAACGAACCCGTCCGAACGACTATTCTGCTGGCGAGGGACCAGATATTTATCGTTATTCAGCCAGGCATTCGGTATGCTTCAATGATATCATGATTGTGAATTGTAAGGGCTCAACAGTTCATTAAATGGTTTAATGCAATTATCAAAGGCATTGCATCTTGTGCCTGGTGATCTTGACCTTGAAGAACATGTTCTGTGTGTGAACATCGTATCAACAGTGGTGAAATGCCACCTAAGAGAATTGATGACAGTTATCAACATTCACCACCGTCAGTCCGCCCGCTACTGCGATGGGCGAGGTGATGAGGAAATTCCATTTCATTTCACTCACCGGCGATGAGGCCGTTAGTCCACGCAACAGCAATTCGCCAAAGACAAGCAGTCCGCAGGGTCTTTTGTTGCCTACCTGGCACATTGGAGAAATCCATCACACTTACACAATATCAAGTAGATACAAGCTAAGGTAAGGTACGGCGCAGGACTGATTCGCACAGCCTCATCTCACAACATAGTTTCTTGTACAGCAAGCCAATCATTAGTCCGATTACTTTTTTGAGAAACAAATCTCTGCTGTCAGCAGCGTCTTCGCAAAGGCATTACTCGCATCAATCTCCAGGGAACGAATCGGATGCGGGAGGGTTCTACTACTCGGAAATATAAGCCAATTAGTGCCATCAATGGCCCACATGCGAACAAATTTCAATGAACTGACTGGTTGATACTGAAAAATTGGCTCCCAGGAGCTTGAGGGTCATAAATATTGATGCGATCATTGAATACCACTAATTGAATGATATTTACATTTCTAATGTGATCATGGACGGATGGATTTGAGATTTGCAATTCAATAATATCAAACTAAAATCAGCCAGAATGTCATTTTTCCTGCCTCTTCAGCCCCCACCAAGA
Organism: Penicillium paxilli ATCC 26601; assembly: GCA_000347475.1. NCBI lineage: Eukaryota > Fungi > Ascomycota > Eurotiomycetes > Eurotiales > Aspergillaceae > Penicillium > Penicillium paxilli. The sequence goes on from AOTG01000201.1 coordinate 5,503, forward strand.
CCGGTACCTGCACATCCGCTGGCAGCGGCACCACCAAGGGAGCATACGGGATTGGTATAAGTAGTAGCTTGCCCTGAGGGAGCTTTGTCACGCTCAATGTAGGATGGGCGTGGCTTCTGGGAATTTTCAAAGTTCCGAATATAACTGTCATAATCCTGGCGTTTCTTTGAGCGGCGAGGAGGAGCATAACTTTCTTGCTCATCAGAGGATGATCGGAAGCACATTTTTAATAGCAATTGAGTATTTGCCTTGATCTGAAGCTTATATTGATTTATGGAGAGATTCAAAATATTTTGAATTTTATCCCCGCATAGTCTAGAGGGCGAAATGACGCGATATATAAGACCAGGACGCGATCAGACCTTTTAGCCTTAGAGCATAGCCACTGCCCGGATAGGCTGCGTTGAAGCACGGGTGAATAATGGCGACGTCACAACGAGGGTTAGAAGTACAATTTGGGGGCCGTTTATTGCCTCCTTCGGTTTAAGGAATTGACAGATCGTGCATTGGGCTCGGCATCAACACTGGGTATTGAAGCTCTGTGCAAGTGATCATTTAGGGACCGGTAGATGCCTTTAGAAAAATAACGGAGGCGAGCTTATTAGTGTGCTATGGTCCGGTGAGGCCTTTTAACGGTTTTAAAAACATCTCCCTCACAACTGATCATAATTTCTGTGATAAAACAAGTATATAGATCTCTGTATGGTGCAATTTGAGTGCAAGACTTCTTGGAAACGATCGTTAAGCCTCACCAAAACCTATCGTGTCCTATTTGCCGCCCCAGTACTAGACTGCCTCGGGTGCGCTTCTACAAAGCCCCCTCTCTGTCGGAGTTACATGTACTACATTGTTGCACCATTATCTCCTTAGTACTCCGCTTGAAAACTGGCGCGATTATGGAGAGTATCCCCAGGCCATCGACCAATGATTAAACTCACTTTTAGGGATCGTCAAGGTCCAGTCCGAAGGGAGCCCTGCGATCCTGCTGTATCCCTTCCAATACGCTTATAATTCCACCGTTTCGCAGCCGTTCGAGAACCAAGTTCATGCCTTTTTTACCATTGAAGACAGCGTCTCGAGTCCGCTTGGCACCGACCAATTCAATAGCTCGCTGGATGCCGGTGGTGGATAAGGTGGAAAACAAGCCGTTCTTGGAACCTTCTTGTTCCTTGTCCCTATAATTCCTTTGACTGAGAAATCCGCCTTCTCCGAACCTAGAGTGCAGGGTAACGCTAGTATATACGACAGTCTGCTCGCCCTTCCGACCGAAGGAAATCCCATCATAAGCGCGAGCGTTCTCGCTTGCTCGAAGACGCTGATAGTGCTGTCTCTCCACGACGCTAAGAATACCGGTCCATTCTAGATTTCGAGACTCAGACTTCATCCAGCCTTCTGTAGGGTCCACGACGCTGGTCTCTAAGATAGAACTTCGAGTCGAGTGATCAGATTCGCTTAGTCCTTTGGGTACCAGCTTAAGAATAGTCGAGGGTACTTTGGTCTGCTTCAGGTGGAGCCGAGTGGAGTGGAGGCGGTGTGTGCTAGGGTCGATGAATCGCTCGATTACATCAGTAGCTAGAACATGGCGCGAGTGACGATTCGGATAACGAAGAAAGTAGGCGAGGGATACAGCAGGAAAAGGATAATCATAGGCGTATGTATTGTCGAAAAACTTCATCTTTTCAACACACACATATATATACATATATTTAACGCAGTGATGTGAGAGAGTCGCCTCAATGCTCGCCGGCTTTTCGAAATCCGATCACGTGCCTTCAGAAGGCCCATCTCATCTCACCCTACCTATGGCCTATCACCACGGAGCTTATAGGCCCCGGTGATGTGATTATGCGGTCATCTCATATCGCACTCAACGTTATTGATCTGAGTGCTAGAGCCAATAAAGATTTACAGCATTCGAGTTTATATATCCTCCTTTGTAAGCGGCCAGATCAATGGTATATTTGTAACCGGAATTACCACACTGGCTTCGCGAAAATACCAATTCATGTAGACTTAAGAGATGAGTGATGGCGCTAAGCAATACACCCTATTCAGAATGACGTCAACTATGACAAAGATACCCATGCCGAAGAGTATCAGTATATCAATTTCTACTTCAATGGTATATGAACCTGGATCAGCAACGAAATGGCAATAGCATTGTACTATCAGCGGAAATCGAAATACACCCCTGAATGATCTCATAGTGCCGATAAGACGTACATTGGTCTTGCAACACCTCAGAATTGGGATCTTTTTGAGGGCAAATCTTTCCCTTGCAATTCGGAGTGGGGACACCCCAGTAATTGGATAATGGACTGTATGTAGGTCAGCCTCGCTTCAGAGGGGAGATATTCAAGTGCCCTGTTATTTGCATGTTGCTACTGGCTCAGTACCACGATTGGATATATGACGGCGTCCTATTACTGAGCCTGCTCCATTAGTCTTACTGTACGTATTAGACGTACTATAAAATGAGTTTGAGCTTCAAAAGCCATTAATGTAAGTAAAATATGGAAGCGAACTTCAAATGTGAGTACTAATCTCATCTCACCTTCCATTGTTTTATTTATCGCTCCAGCAATTAGTTACTATGCGTGATCAATTATTCCCACTGGCTCGAATAGTTCCTTTCCTATCGCTGACCCAATTCCAGCACGATCACAATTTAGCTACACAGAAGAATTGGGTTAAATGAGTTACTACATGTCAGATTTTCAACATGGAGACACTTGAAAATTTTGACTGATCAAAACGAGACTACACTTTATTGGCGTTGGAAGGGACAATAGTTTTATTTCCGGCAGAGAGCAGACTACAGCCTCATACAATTTGAAGCATTTCTAGCAGCACAAATTAATACAGATAGATACGTTGGTATTTTTGATGGAACTCGCCGACGTCTAAAGCCACCATCACATTTCTCATTCAATAAAATTACTCCCAAGCAGATCATCAAAAGAGTTCACCAAGGTAAGTGTGGGGGATATACCAGCATAACCCCTTGAATCTCTTTCATCTGACATCTCAGTCCTGCTATGAGCCATACTATTGACAGTAGTTTGAAGCTCGTCCGCAATCTCTCGTAAAAATATCGAAGGCTGGCCGCCTTCAAAGCCGGAAGATTGCTCGCCTCGCAGGTGGTGGAATTTAGATATAAATCCATAAAGTACTTTGCGACGATAGCGCAGGGCTATCCGATAACTCTTTAGCTCACAATATATGCGCTCTGATTCTCTTTCAATGAGCTGATGAGCCCGTTCCATTTCATTAGTCGCAATGATAGCCGATAGAACTGCGTTCTCGTTCTCTGAAACGAGATTCCACCTTCTGTCATCCATCGTCTTTGCGTTCAAGGAATAAAATCTAGCCAGAGAGCCAATTAGCATTCAGAATAAATAATTCCAAGCATTTTATAGACCCACAGTAGTGAATTTTCATTTGCTAGATTAATCTCAATTCTGAGGAGGTGAAGCTTTTCCTTTAGAATCACCGATTCAATGTCTAGAAGGGTATTACTGAGTTCCTCTATCGTGCCGCTTTCACGGGGAGGCCTCTATTTTTTGAAAGCTTTATGGTATCTCTCAGAAGCTTTAAAAGTATTATAAATAACTATTTGGAGTGATTCCTGTAGTTGATACCCTAGCTCTAAGGACGCCGCATAGTTGAAGATAGAAGTAAAATGCCCTAGCGTATCTTCTGCTGAAGAAAGTTCATCTAGAAGCTGACTTGAAGCCTCACTTGTATTTGTAGCTGTGTGTATTTCGAGCGAGAGAGTATTGAGGCTGCGTCGCGCTGCCTTTGCAGACTGCGATAGAGGTCCATAGGCATTCATTTGTTCTTTCATAATAATTTAAAGTCCCAGGATTAATGAATCGCTTTATCTTGCTTCAATAATGTTGGAAATAGAAGATAAAATGAGGATTAAGGGGCTTGAAAAGGCGGATTTATGGAGTTGTGTATAAGATCTAACAGTTGTGGCATGGGCAAGAACAGTGCACTTATATTATATACTGTAACCCAATCGGCCATAATTAACGAAACGGATTGAATAGACGAAGATGCTCCTGGGAGCACCATGCCACGTCAAAAAAGAACAAGAATCTCAAGTGAATTGATATTAGCTAAACTATTGCTTCTGGAAGAAATCGTGGGAATCTGCTATCAGAGGTTTTAGTCACAGAGTATATAGGCAGAATTTGAGTTCGTGGCACGATTGAATAGGCTCGGAAGCATTTGCATACGATCTGTAGCAATTAATCCAAGAGACAGAGATTTAAAATTATTTTCTCATTGATCAGCGTTTTGCTCACTAGCAAGAAGAAAAAGCAATGAGAAATTCAGGTGTGAGTAAATCACCATGCCCCACACGCAAGGTTCCGCTCGGAGACTTTTACTGCTCAGACTACGATCAGTGAGCGGATTAGAATACTCAGACCTCGATCAGTGAGCGGATCAGACTAATCAGACTTCGATCAGTAAACAGATTAGACTGCTCAGTTACGATCAAAGAGCGAATCAGACTACTTAGACTACGATCAGTAAACGGATCAGAATACTCAGACTACGATTAGCGAGCAGATCAGACTGTTTAGAGTTATAATCTATATTATATAAATTCTATTTTGCGTAATAATTTTAGGCTCTAAATAAGAAATTCAATTAGAAATTCTCTAAAATCTTATATAAATTTCTTAAAATCCGTTTTTTTAATCAATCTGCCATGACAGAGAGAGTATATTATAGCGTTCAAATTAACGCATTTTAAGATCTCTAGCGTCCATTTCTTTTATACTCAATTTTTCTTCCATTACTTTAAAGCTAATACTATCTCTTCTCTATCAAATTTCAGATTCGCTAACTAATAAAAATAATTTCGAGAGGTCTTAGGTACACATTACCATAATATAGTATATAAAGTAGATAAACGCTAGTTTCTTTCTAAATCGAAGTCCTTTCTATCTCTATAGTTATAAATTTCTAGTTATAGAAAACTCAAACGAATTTCGTAAATATAAAGCTTTCGAGGAGCCTAAATATATCTAGACCTGTGCAATGGGCGGCCCATGGGCCGAAATTTGGCTACCCGCCCAAAACCCCCATGCCCATGGGTACCCATGGGCATGCCCAAATACCCATTTAGCCCCCAATTTTGCCAAGAAATTGCATTAATTTTATGATATTACTAGCGGTTTTTTTTCTATGTTCCAAAAATACTAAATTTTGGCTTATATATCTAAGATCTAGATATATATTTGTTTACTGTGTAGTAGATATACTATATTGTTAAGAAAAACTTTGGAAAAATCGATATTTTAATATTTTTAATATTTTAAAAGCTTTACTAATATATATAGATTACATATAAATTTTCTTTATTTTTTTATAATTTTTACTAATTTATTGTAGGTAGTTTTAATAATATTCAAAGTTGAAATTTTTTAATGGAAAATGAAGCTTTTGGGTGGGAAAACAGCTTCACGACGTAGTGTGGATACTATTAAAATTAAAAGTGGGTCTCTAATATCTAATCGACCAATTATAGATATTAAATCCTTCGGCCGAAAAATAGACAGAGGTAGGTAGTGTGTGTAGTAGTGTGTGTGGTAGGTAGTGGTAGTGGTAGTGTGTGTGGTAGTGGTAGTGTGTGTGGTAGGCAGTGGTAGTGTGTAGTAGGCAGTGGCAGGCAGTGTGGTAGGCAGTGTGTGGTAGGCAGTGTGTGGTAGGCAGTGTGTGGTAGGCAGTGTGTGGTAGGCAGT